>CM053789.1:511186251-511223751 GCA_028749045.1 Cupressus sempervirens | reverse complement strand
ATAGAAGGTGATTCATTGGTAATAATCAATGCTTGCATTAAGAGGGAAACACATAATTATAATATGTTTGGGATCTCTAAGTAGAGTAATTAAAATTACCTTCACAAGACCAAGAATAGGTCTTCGCGAGAGGTAGAAGACCTTTTGAGAGCTAGTTAGGACTCCCCATCAAATATCTTCCCAAGTTTCCATCAAAGATCCATGTAGATTTCATTTGGGATCCTGACTTTATTAACATATTCAAAGGAGAGTACTTGATGGGGAAAGGTAGATTGAGGAAAGTGAGAGGTAATTATAAGATGTTATTTAGTTAATTATTTATATCCATCATTAATATAAGTTGTTTCTAACTCGTCTATTTATTTTATACAATTGATTATGAGTGGAATGCACTTCATTTGTATATTATAAAAAAGCTTGATTGGATGATGGTATGGATTGAACAATCTCAACAAAATTGTCTCTCATTAACATGGGAAAGTGTTACTTCATTTATTAAAGAAGCTCATTGTAATGGATACTCCAATGTTACACCAATGGTAATTGATCTAGAAAATGGATTAAGAGGTGGAAAGGTACATATATGTTAATCTATCATGACCCATTTGTTTAATATCAACTCACAGATAGATGCATAATTTTGACATGTTTGAAAAATAACAGTTCAAGTACCACAAAGCTATTTACTACAATGGTCATAAAATTCACATTAAAAATGTGGATGACACTAAGAGAACTTGTGATTTTGGGATAACTGTGGTTTTTGAGGTCACCAATATTTCATCTAGAAATGGCATGCATCCTTAACAATATAAAAATAGATACAATGGTATTTTGGACAATATAATTAAGTGACTTTAATTCCTTCAAACTAGTTCTATTCATTGTCAAATCGTATAGGCCATGACTGAATTCATTGTCAAATAGTATAGGCCACGACTGAATCAAAATGATCCTGATAGAACTATTATTAAAAATGATAATGGATTTACAATGATTAATACATGGTCATTTGAGTGAGTTGGAAATGAGCCCTATGTTCTTCCAAGCCAATGCATGAGAAAGTTTTTTACCTTGGTGTTCCACATAACCTAAGTTGGTCATTTTTCTCTAGACACAATCCAAGAGGAAGATCGATAAAGTATTTTGTGGTTGAAGAAGAAGATATTGAAGAAGTGGAAGATGAAGCAGATGATGATGAAGTTGAAGATGAAGAAGGAGATGATGATGATGATGGAAAAGATGTTCATGATGATGGTGATGGAATTGATGATGGTGGTTTTTGTGGTGATGATGATGATGATGATGATGACAATGATGGCAATGATGATGATCTTGGTGATGGTGATGGTGATGATGATGATGAAAGTGATGACAATGATGATGGTCATAGTGACGATCATGATGATGACGACATTCATTGTGATGATTTGGATGATGATGGTGATAATGATGATGTTCATGATGATGAGATGGACAAAGAAGATGATCAATGACATGATCAATGAAAATTTATTAGGTGCTGATTTTTGTTACTATGCTCAATTTTGTGTGTTGATTACTTATAATATTTTTTTTTGTATAAGTAAGAAATTCAAATGCATACAATGATTATGATGTATACATATTGTTCATGTTATGTTCTATGTAATTTATAGCATAAGTATCATGTAATTTGTAACTAACTTCAGAAAATTGATTTACATATGTAGGAAACTATACCCCTTTGATGAGGATCATACACAGTGACATGGATCAAGAGGTATAAGTTTATTACATTGTTGCTTTCACTTTACCTTCAGCATTAACTTTAGGAAAACATCATCAATATTAACCTCATTTTATAGAAAAATATTTCACTCCTTCAACTATAGCTCTCATTTGATGGGCTACAAGTAACACCAAATAGGTACCTGTTAGATTTATCTTCCTCGAGTGAGGGAAATTTAGGAATAGAAGAGGATAGTGAGACATGTAGTATGTCTACAAAAGAGAGACAAACTAGAGGTCAAAAGATGAGAAGAAAATTCAATAAAAACATACAATTTTTCCTTGCTTAAGGCGAGGTCATGACATCCTTATGATGATGAGACAAAGAGAAACATCAAGGTTCCCTTGAGGTACACATATCTTCAAAAAGAATGGGTACCCAAGGAATTACCACCAATTAACACTAATTTTTGTGTTAACGAGAGGATATATCACACAACTCTATCATCATTACATGGTTTGGGCCTATTTTCCATGGATGGCATAAAGGTCAATTATTAAAAAGTTCTTGAATTGATAGATTATGTAGGACCTTGTTATAATTACAAAAATTGGATGTAGATAGTTCAATATAAAAAAAAGTATGCATAGGTATGCATGGTCAACAAATTATCTACCATGGAAAGAAATTGATCAAAGTAAAAGACTTATAGTGTACATTGATGAAAGGCCAAAAGAAACAAAGAACATTGTAGGTTTTATAAATAGTACATTTCCCTAGTCAACTAATAAGCAACATAATTTCATTTTTGAGGTATGTGAGGGAAATCATGTTTATGTATGTCTAATAAAATCAATAAGTGTAGGGGAACAACTAATAATAGATTAAAATTTGAATCGCATAGATACAAAGAAAGTTACTATTTTGGGATTTGTAAGTACTATATGTGTAATATTTAAACTAATTACTTCCAATTAATAACTCTAACATACAATATACCATTTTATTAAAAAAAAAAAATTCTAAGTCAACTATTCCTTTCATTATGCTGATGTGTTTATATATATTCTTTATCACAAGGCGACATGGCCGATCCATTGAATGATAGAGGTAGGGATGTTTCTTCTATCCCTTCTTCAATGTAGGTAAATATTTTGTATTAAAATTTATGTAATTGTAATTTTAAAAATTATCATATTATTATGTTATTTTTGTTAAGTTTGTGGACTTGTTTTGATTGTTTTACTGATGTTTTTGTCACAACTTGATGCTTAGGGAAAGAGAAAAGAACATATCACACAAGCAATTAGTTGTTTATATGGAAGCCACAACATTATGTGATGGTGACATCGCATATACTAGTAACCCTATAAGCATGGGTTTAAAAAGAGCCTCAAAAGCATCAATCTACAAATTCTTGCACTTGTGATGGATCAAAATCCAACAGAAGACAAAGAGGCGAAAAGAAATGAATTGTGCCAGAGAGCATGTTGTCTGGAAGTAAGAAAAAATGAATCTTTAGCTAGGACAATAGTTCAATAAAGCTTTATATTTTATACTAATTTATGGATCATGAACCAAAATATGTATGTGTTGTTACAACATTTTTTGAGACCTCACCGATTTGTTCCACCTGATGAGGGTACCAATGCAACTCCTACAAGTATGTGATTTATATTACTATTGTCATGTTTTTGCAATCTATATTTTAAAAAGACAATAAATTGTATATATGATTTTTTTAAGGTCCTAATGACATGAAAATGCCTCCTTCAACAAGGTGGATAAAAACTTTGAGATTTCCGACTATAGGATCTACAACACGGAGCATGCAGACATCTACACCTATTGCAACTAGAGCTAGTAAATCCTTGTTTTTCTATATTTTATTATGTTTTAAATATGATTTTATTTGTATTTCTTGTTCATTTGATCATAGTATGACATTAATTAACTTTGTGCAATGACAAGTTCACCTTCTCATGATGATAGAATAGATACCAGTACTTGTGATAATTTTCCAGCCTTTCTTTGAGCAAGTTTTGTTACTTCTACTAGATCATTGGAGGCATCATTTTTGATGGCCAAGAAAGATAGGATTCCCTTAAAATTTCCTAATCTTTTGGGTACTTTAAAATTGCAATTAATAGAGTGTAATTGTAGTTTACTTATTCATAGCTCATTTTTCGACTAATGTTCCTTGATGATTTTTTAGGATACGGCCTTTTTTATGAAACTTTTTATGATTTAACATTGAATATATTTGGGTAGAAATTATATAAAAAGTCCATAGCTTCATGTGGCCAAAACAAATTTTGGAACTTTTAAACTAGTACACACCTTTGGATAGGATGTCAAGACATTTAGATTAGTTGCAACTTCTTATTTAAATTTCTCTCCAACTCTGGATTTTTTTCATTAGGTTTACAATTCTACCTAATTGATTTTCTTCAAATAGGTAGTTTGAGTTGTCTACCTCTAAAGCATCCACATAGCTGGATTTTAATGTTGTTATAAGTCAAACATTCGATCATAAAATGATGTTTGGTTTCAACTACTTTCATATTGTAGAATAGATACATGTCATTTTTCCACTTTTCTTTTGGTATCAACTATTGCTTATCATTTAATATTTGCTCCTATAAATGCTTTTTCCTAATGATCATCTATGATGTTAAATTCTTTGACATATTAATTTGTTTCATCTGTTTTGGTTTGACCATGTGATACTCCTTTTTTTTTGTACATAATTATTTATTTCTTCATTGCTAATAGGACACTCTTGAATGTTAACATCCCTTTTTTAGTCATCTTTTTGTTGTCCTTCATCCTTACACTCTTTCTCCTATTTAGTCTTTCCATTTTGACTAACTTAAGCCAACTACATTCTTCCATATGTTGGGTTTTCATTAGGTATCTTAATAGTTGGGTCATTATTGAGGCTTCTAATGGGAAGTTACTTATTTTTTCCAATAAGATCTCTTAAATAACTATTATTTTAATTTTGAGCTTGATGATGATGAGATGATTAACTAAGAAACCCTTATTACATATCTATGACCCAAAATTGAGTCTTGTAAGCCAAAATTGGAAAGAAACTATCATGGAACAATAGGGGTATGTAGTTGAGGATTGATTCCTCTCTTCTTGAAGTCAGTTTGAGGGATCCAAGTAGCCTTGTTATCAAGTCTTTCCTTCCACTTGATAAGGTAACCCATGTATGTCTTGTATCTTGTTTGTTTCCCATTCCTTGAACTAAGAATCTTTTCAACTTCAAGGGTTTTATCCTTTTTTTATGGAAACTTGGCAGTGATTTGAAATAGGTCTGACTCTACTTGTGAGATGGATGGAATGGGCTCTTTATACATTGTTAAATATTCCACATTAAATGAAACTAGAATTTATGATGACTTTACATACCTTGTTGAGAATCTTACAAGTAATACTGATAATTTGTTTTTCTTCTGTTTCTATTTCACAGCTATCTAAAGTAATTAAAGCAACGCTTAAACTCTTAATTGCATCTGCATTAGAAACTTTTGTTTTCTATCTATGAATTGATCCTATTAGTGAACATATTCAAGAGAAATTGGGAATTAATATGTTGAATATCCTTTACTATTTATGCTTCAAAGAAAAATTAAAATATTATGCTTGAGTGGACCAAATTAATGGAGATAGTATTAGATATTTTTTATAAGAAAAATAGGTTTTACAAGGATCCTGAAACCCAAGAGTTAAAACACATCATAATGCTGATAAGCTAGAAAACAAAGGCCAACCTAAAGGCTAGTACAATAGAGAAAAAAAACAACTAGACAAAAAAGCTACATAAATCTTACAGTTCAAAAGATGGGAAAAGAAAAACCATTTTTATTCCTTTATCTTTCTCTCCAACTCCTGCATCATTTTCGCTACTTCATAGGCTTTGTTAATCTCCTCAACCATCTATTCCTTCTTCTTCTTACTATCCCACTCCATGCTACTAAAGGTAATGTTAGTAGTCACTTCCTCTTCCATCCTGGCTCTTTCTCTATCCTTTTCCTCATTTTCATCTAGAAGACCCCTTGTTTTCAGCATTCTAGTAAGGGACAAGATATTATCATTGATAGAAGTCAAAATGGTAATCATTTGATTTTCTACATTATGGTTGTAATTTTCCAAATTGTGGATTCTCTTCTCAGCCAAACTAAGTCAATCCCCCTAATCATTAGAATTCCCTCAATCTGGTGTCTTCCTTTTGTGTTCCAGCTGGCCTATTTTTTCTCTGAACTCCTCCAACTCATCATAAAGCCATTTGATTGACCTGAAATTTTTAATCATGTTGTTCCTAGCATTATTAAGCAAATTCATGCCAGTTTCCCTTGCATTATTCATTATGGCCACCATTACTAGATCAATGAGATCCTCTAACTAGAGTTGATCCTATTTTTCTCCTAAAATTTGTGGGTTCATTGCCTCTCTTACTATACCCATTTTTGAAGTTCTTACATTAAAGAATCTCTAGGCCATGCACCTATCCTTAATAACCACCTCTCCTTCCTCACCATTTTTCTTCTCCTTGTCTAATTCTTGAGGATGAATAGGGGAAAGAGGAATGCTAGAAAGCTCTGGTCCAGAATCCACAATCCCCTCTAAATCCTTCTCTTTTTTCCTCCTCTATTTCTTAGCCGCTGGCTCTACTAACTTAGTTTTTGCCTCCTCTTCAACCTCTTTATCAATTTTCATATCATCCCCTTCCTCATTATACTCTTCATCTACCTGGCCAGATGATTTAGACCGATGTCCTCTAGGGCTCTTCTTGCTTAGGGTTTTTATTGACGAAGGCAACTTCTTGTTTGAATCCTTGGCCTTTTTCATAGGTTTAATGTTCTCTTCACCCTCTAAACTAATACTTTGGACATCCTCTAAATCAAATGAGAAACTAGAGTTTCCCATATCCATAGAAGCATCTGCGCCCTGCAAGGGGGTTTTGCTTATTGTCCGAGCCTTAAAATGCTCATAAATTAGAAGCAATAACACCTTGTGTAGGGTTGGATTTGCTAAGGGTTTCTTCTTATGCCCAAAAATACTCTTATACATTGAATTCTATAAATAGAAAGGGAACAAAATCTTGACACCATAGCGAAAGTGATTGAGTAAAACAAAGTGATGTGTTCTTACTCTATCAAATCTAGTGTCCAAATAACTATACTCTATAATGGCCCATAAAACATACCTCCATAGCTTCTTGATAGAATCCATTTTGTAGTAAGTTTCACACTTTACCAATTCATTTCTCTCCTCTGTATTCTTTGCAAATTCCTTCAAAACGTTTGCTAACATGTTCTGGTCCCTATGAAACTTCATCCCCTCTGTCAAAATTTTAGTTACCAAAGAAATGATTTCCTTGGTGACCTGAAATGAAACCCTATCCACTTTCACCCTTTCGTCCTTCCATGAATCCACCATACTTTTAGTCATCGTAAGGTTGAAACCACGAAGTTTTGTAATGTAGTTGGTTACACTACTCTTCTCTAGCTTTTCCTATACTTTTGTCCTTTGCTTCCATTTTTTTGCTTCACCAACATGTTCCTTCCTAATTCTTTCCCCCACCATTTCTGAGTTTTCAATGCTCACAATTCTCATAAACCCCAACTTTTGATAACCCTTCTCCAACCTTTGAAAACCCTAATGGCCACCTCTCTGATAATTGCCAATATGTCTTTCTTTACCCCCAAAATGGTAAAGAAAGAGAAAGAATGCAACCCAAGAAACGTGTCGATGTGACACTAATAACCTCATCTAACTACATTTTCCATAAATTTAATTAATATAATTACTTAAACCCCAACTCTCATTAAATACCATTATAACAGTTAGATATCCACCATACCTCCTTGGATTTTGTCTAGCTTAATTAGGCTTTTCTCCTCTTCCAGGATATTTCTGTTGGAATTCCAAATCATCCTCTTTTCTTTCCTAACTACTTTTTTGGCAAACCAATATGCCATGGAACTTGTCTCCCTGTATTCATGGGTGACATGGACATTTTCAAAATTATTAAGAATGGAGCAAGTCTTATCAATAATATTAGCTATTAACCATGATGGTTGAATGACCCCTTTAATACATCTTATGATGTTATATGAATCCCCCTCCAACCATAATTTTTTAACTCCCATGTCCAAAGCTAATTTCACCATGTGGCATGTAGCACTGGCTTCAGCATAATGGTTTTTCTGATATCCCAATGGATGGGAAAAAGCTTCCTCCCCTCCACCATAGCTATTTCTAATG
This sequence comes from Cupressus sempervirens, assembly GCA_028749045.1. Taxonomy (NCBI): domain Eukaryota; kingdom Viridiplantae; phylum Streptophyta; class Pinopsida; order Cupressales; family Cupressaceae; genus Cupressus; species Cupressus sempervirens. The sequence continues at coordinate 511,215,761 of CM053789.1, read as the reverse complement.
ATGCCTGCACAACCCAAAGGTCCAAGGTTTCCTTTGGCTACACCATTAAAATTTTCTTTATGCCATCCCTTCGAAGGGAGCAGCCATTTCACCTCTTGTCTTTTAGTCCTCTTGTCCTTTTCTTTCTCCTTCTTCTTACCACCACTTTCAAAATCTCCCCCCTTTCTTACTTGATAATTTTCCATCATGCCTCTATATATCTTGTCCGTCAAAAAAAAAAAAAAGTAGGTTCCTTTCTTTCTTTGAAGATTTGATTATTTCTTTCCTTCCATAATCCCCAACAGAAATGAGGCAACGTCCAGGTACTTCAATCCTGCAAATCTATTCCTATAAATATACTATTCCATTGGCAAAAGAAATCCAATACGTTGCCTGGCTTGCACCAACTTACCCCAAGATTCTTAGTTAAGCTATCCCAAGCCTCCCTAGAATAAGAACAATGGATAAACAAATGATTTGTCATTTCCATCTGATTTTTACACAGAATACATCTATTAGGCATATAATCTCCTCTTTTAATTAAATTATCTTGGGAAAGAATTTTTTCTTGTAAAACCAGCTAGAAAAAAATATTGATCTTTGGGGTAAGACTAGGTATCTAGGCTTTAGCCTAGGAGGGCTTCTCATTCAAGCTCCAAAGAGGGTTATATCCCAATGCAACTGAGTAACAACCATCTGGGTTGTCTCCCCAAATAACCTCATCCCTCTTGTTATTAAGAATCAAAGAGTTTAGCATTATCATAATCGTCTTGAGGTCATCTAAAATGAGAGACAAGTCTCTCCAACCCTAGTCAGTTCTATAATCAGAAACTTTCAAACCAAATTGCCTAATACAAACATTTGACCAATTTTCAAAGATAGGATTATTTATAATGGGGCCTTGAATTCAACCAATTATCGTGCCAGAATAGAATGTCCTCACCATTACCCGCTTTCCACTTAATCTTAGCTTTGGCCAGATCCCTTGCCTTAAGGATTCCATTCCAAATGACAGATCCATTCGAGATGTCTTCATTATTGAGCAAGAGTTGAATAGTAGGCCTTCTGATATACTTATTAACAAAAATATCTCTCCATTCCCTTGTGCTACTAAAAATGTACCAAATCTATTTAGCTAGAAGAGGCTTATTAAGATGCTTTAATTTCCTAATCCCTAGGCCCCCATAGCACTTTGGAAGATAGACATTATCCCAAGCCACAAGGGGATATCTATTCCAACCCTTACTGCTAGACCAAATAAAATCTCTCTGGATAGTATTAGATATTAACTATGTTAATCTCTTGGTTTTAGGCAATGCAGAAGGAGGCCCTAGTTCAATATGCAATCTCAATTGATATGCATAGCACATTACAGGGAGCTAAAAAACACAACATGTTTACATTTTTGATATAGGTAATTAATGTAAATATGGTGTGTTTTTTCAACTCCACCTATTGGCCAAGCATATGGAACATTTTTGCACATGCATTCTTGATTTAGAGTGGTTAAATCTTAATATTTTGGATGGGAGTGAGAGAAGCCAAAGACATGTGGATGCTTTAGTGGTTACAGACAATTATTCTTCACTATTATCATTATAGTTCTATCGTTGAGTTCCTTGTTTTGACTATTGCTACACTCTACATTTTGATGTTATTAAAAGTAATATTTTGATTCCTTTGTTTAAATGTGTCATGCCTTTATTAAAATTGATCTCTGCTAATTGCAATCATATTGGTAACATGTTGATCTTAGTCTTCTTAAAGTTATTGTTATAACACTATCGATCCTAATATACATATAGAACACTCACCAATGCAACAAAACTGGAACATATCTTGAAAATTTTCAACATCTTTTGTAATGCTAATTGATCATGATTTTGTTGTATTTGGTTACAAGGTACCGAGCAGTAGACCTGAATGGGAAATTGAGGTTGTAGGGTAAAGAAAGCATCTCTTCATCATTTGATGGTAATTCTACATAAGGAATGAATCTATTTATGGTTTGAATCTAGAAGGAAAGTATCGATGACAATTTTTTTAAGATTCTTGCATAATATTGTTTTGTTACATGTTTGGTGTTGAATGAGAGACATCAATCAATGATCTTCTCCTTATTCCAATTGTATAGAATGTTACTAAGTATGCTCTAATTGTTGTAATTTGTAAAGGATAATATAAAAATATAAAAATATTTGGCTGGTCCCCCTTGAAAAGATTTTGAATCCCATCTTATACCTTGCAAGGACGTGAAGAGACGCACCCCTCCAAGAATAGATCGGTTTGTTATAAGTGGGCATTATACACAATGTTTAAACACAGACAAATTCTGGACCTTTTATAAGATACAACTTCTCACATCATCTACCTTTACCAATGTCAATATTCAAAACTAAACTCCTAAAACATCAAGCACTCAAACTTTGATCAATCCATCAACTGTTGATCATATTATAAGGTCCAACTTTTGATCTTAGTCACAGTTTTTGATCACACACTCATCATGAGACATCTTGTCATTGCCTATGTCCACACCCTTGGGTTGTTCAAACACTATTTTCCATCCTTAATGTCCATTGACAACTACCATCACTTTCAACATGTAGGCAATAAAATGTAACTTTCCCTCTCTCCTAATCAACTCACATTACATCTTTTCATTTATCAAGTTCTTGGATCAACCCTTGACCCTTCAATCCTTAAATCTCTTTAGGCCTAAGGATGTTACTTGTGATATACTCTTGAAATAATATTTGATACTAAACCCCCAACAACATCCTTAACTTTTTCAAACTTATGACAAATAACTAAACATCTGGAACATCATTCACCTATTAAACTAGAAAATATATTACCCCACTCTTAAATCAATAGAGACACTTACTCCCCATAGATCGACAATTGCCTTACCTTGAATCAACAAAAAAATAGGATTCTTAGACTCCTAATGTTGCCAACATGATAATCACCAATTACCTTTGATCACCAAACAAATAGGATTCTTATGATTTTTTTTTTAATGAAAAAAACAATAGCTATCGTCAAAGTTTTGATGACCATTAGTTGATCTATAGATGGTCATTGTCATTGATGAAATGGCAACGTCAATGGAATACCACTAGATTCTGACAATGTTTGGTTGATGTTTTAATGGGGCCTATTGTTGATGGCATGGAAAGCTCATCGATAACAATCTCCTAATCATCAAAGTTTTGATGTTTTCTAGTAATGGTCTGAAGTCGCCTCCTGAGAGAGATTGGGGTCATTTTTGATACCGGTTGTTTGTCAATATATAGATATCCCTGCATTTTCTCAAAATTTTGATGAAATTATCATGATAGAATTTTTTGACCATTGGTGGTCGAAATATCAACCAACCCTTGTCATAAAAAAAGGTGCAAATTTAGTAGTGCCTTATGACCCATTTTGACCCACGTGAGAAAATGAAATATGTCCCTAGGACCCCTAGGGACATATTTTTTAATGAAATGTGTCAAAGGGAATTATAGGTTATTCTATGACCCCTTTCGACCCATATGAACAAATTAATTATGTCCATATGGGTCCTAGGACCCCTAGGAACATATGTTGTCACAAAATGTGTCGAAAGGGGTCATAGGTTATCCAATGGCCCCTTTTAACTCATATGAACAAATGAATCATGTCTCTAGGGGTCTTAGGACTCTTAGGGACATATCTTATCACCAAATGTGTCAAAAGGGGTGATAGATTATCCTATGACCCCTTTTGACCCATACGAACAAATGAAATATGTCCCTACTCCTAAGAGCATGTGTTGTCATGAAATTTTTCAAAAGGGATCATACGATATCCTATGACCCCTTTGGACCCATATGAACAAATGAAATATGTCCCTAGGGATTGTAGTAGCCCTAGGGACATTTTTGTCATGGAATGTGTCAAAAGAGGTCATAGGTTATCCTATGATCCTTTTTGACCCATATGAACAAATGAAATATGTTCCTAGGGGACATATGTATTCATGAAATGCATCTAAAGGGGTCATAGGTTACCCTATGACTCCTTTTGATCCATTCAAACATATGAGATATGTCCCTTGGGGTCTTAGGACCCCTAGAAACATATGTTTCAATGGAATGGATCAAAAGGGGTCATAGGATACCCTATGACCCTTTTTACCCATTCGAACAAATGAGATATGTCCCTATATAATTATTATAATGTATACTATATAATTTAATATATACTATAATACAATATATATACTATAATATATACACTATAATTAAATATAAATACTATATAATAATTGTATATAGGATATTAGATATAGATAGTATATTAAATTTATACTATATAATTACTATGTGTGCTAAAATATATACTATATACAATAATATAATATTCTATATCCTATATCATATATAATATAAAATAATATAATACTATCTCGTATAGTATATGTTATAAACTCATAATATTAAATATATGGAGCAATCTGTAATTAAAAAGGGAATTAAAATTAATATTCTTTTATTTGTCTCATTCTATAATAACCAAAAAGGCATAAAGTTAATCAATATAATTTTAATCACATGGATCAAGGAGGAGAGAATCTCAACCTCTCACTAATTTTGAATCCAAACCCTCCAATTTCCATGAGATTCCTCTAGTATGAGTGACAAAGGACCAATTATTTGATATATCAGATACTCAATATAATGGGTACCTGATATATTAGATCCCTAATATAACTAGTATCTAATTTTCTTAGTTAATGGATATTTTGTTCTGGAGTTAAGATTGGGGGGAAAAAGTCAACACAATTTCTAAAGTGCTTTTGGACATTTTTAAACTTATTTTGTTTCACATCGCCACTTTTTGGCCCACCATGATCCTACGCATGCCCTTATCTATCATTTTAAGATTTTATTGACAATTTTTGTGTTTCTCACTAACTATGGTGTTTATAAGCTTTATTTTCAAAAAAGAAATCTGCATTCTGCATCTACTTGCACAAACAAGGTAATGTATGAAAAAATCATTATTGTCAAAAGCATGTAATAAATTAGACCCAAATTTTTCTTGTAAATAAAATTGTGGATGTATGGTGCATGTCAAAATCATAATATCCACATAGAAATAGAGGATGCATATTTGTTCATGGAACATGAATATTTGTTCATAACAAAGGTTGAGAATACGTAGTACACACTAGTCTATGATAGTGCAAATGATGAGTATTCTCATTTCACAATCAACTATGTCGAATGTTTGGCTAAGAACAAAGAGATTAATGAATTTAGCTTTAGAATCTCAAGTTCAAGGAAACATCAACAAAAAATAAAAAGTAAGCGGAGGTGCCACAACACCTACATTTGAATTTTGGGTTTTGGAAAAGAAAGAGGAGTTGTTGTACCATGATATTACTAGACAAAAATATATTGGCCAAAAAGGATTTAAGCATAATACAAAAGAGAATAAGCTAACATTTCAAGAAATAAAAGCAACCCATATACACAACGCAAAAGGAAAAGGGATTGTTTGATATAATATCTTTATGAAAACTTAAGGTATGTGTATAGTAAAGTTGAATTGTTTGACAAAAACCTTGAATAAATGTAAATTCAAGCACTCATATATGTGCATTCTTAATGTAACAATGATTTAGATTGGGAGAAGAGGGTGTACACAACTTCAGAAAGGATTTAGTAGGCATTGACATCTTTCATGACGATCTCAATAGTTTGCAGAGTCTCTTCTTGCCTTTTATCACCTCCCTATGTTGTCCATGATGAATCACCCTTCAACTAACCCTCTTTCTCAATCCTCATAAAAATAATGGACTACTCCAAACCCCTAATGATCATAAAAATCCACATTGGTGTATGTAAATAAAATTAGGCTTAGCATGGTACTCCTTGATTTTAAAATCACTATACACAATTTTAATAGAAGCTTCTTTAGTTCAAAAATTATAGAATAAACACAAATTTAAATTTAACTGGTCTAATAGTTTTTTAACCACAACAATATTAAAAAGAAGAGCCAACATATTTGGGTTTTTATTACCATCCTTGGTATGGGCGCAGGGGCTGAACTTGTTAAGTATTGCCTCCTATAATAATGATCATTGCTAACAACAGCACCATGACTAAGCTGATGAAAAACCTCTTTGATGTCTAGCAAAGGTTAACACATCATACAAATTTATCCCCTAGATTTGAAGAAATGATGACAATATTCGATAGGATGAGCCTCAACTATTAAAATGTAACACACAAACAGACAAAACAACCCCTGCCTAAACATAAACCCTTATCCCACAACAAAAAATTGTAGCAACAATACTCACAAAGAACTCGATGACTAGTTCTAAAAATTATTTTAACCTCCACAAATATTATCCATTAATCTATTTGGTATATCCTCATACAAAGTTCTATGCATTATTCCATATCACATTTTATTCCTCCCACCTTCACCAACCTCTATGTTTTATCTTCTTTTCCTTTATCCCAACTTTTACTTTGCATGCTCCTATTACAAATAAATATCTAATTATATCTCAAGTTCACTCATTCAAAAGCTAAATGGAGTTGATTGTAAAATGTATACTATACCTAGCAATCGAGATAAATGTTATGATAATTTTTTAATTTCTTTAAAAGATGACACAAACAGTCAGCATAAAGGTAAACAAAAGAAAATGGTGATCTTCTTCGATGATCATTTTTCTTTTGACTTATCCTAATTGAGATTATCTACCTTATGCAAGTTGCTCATTGAAAAATCAAGAGTCATTTTAATTATGACATAAATCTTTGTTTACTTAACCCTTTTATCTTCTAGGGCCACTTCTTCCAACCTCACTATGCTTCCTAAATTGAATACTCCCAATTTTAGGGTCTAAGTATTGATTAGGCTTTTGCATTCTCATCTAAGTTATTGTTTAATGTATTGATTTCTTCTTCCTCTTGTAATGGTCCTTTGTTACATAAGAAATTATGGCTTGATTTATATTTGTGTTGACTTTAATTGAGTTCTATCGTCAATGGTTAGAAGTGACATCTATTCTATTGTGGTTTAGCTGACACTTAGGGTGCTAATTATTCTACTCATATTTGAAAAGGTTTGTAATGGTTAGATTGTCTTTTTATTTTACTCCATGAAAGTTCTAATAGTTCTTTCATTGTGCTCATAAAATCCCTCAACAACATACAAGATTATAGAGACATTTCACCATGTCATTAAATATTTTGAATATGCACATACTAAGAAAACACTTAATATTAATGGAGTTCAACTAAATCCCCATCAAAAACATTTAATGCTCTACGAAAGCCCTCAACAACATACAAGGTTTTCAAGGCATTCCACATCAAAGCATTTTCTTGAATTCTACTAATATTTACATAACTATCATTTTTTTTCCCTTGCATTAAGTATTTAAAAATGTACATGATGTAAGAACACTTGCAATAGCAATGGAGTTTGGTAACATAGACATTTCCAAAATTTGATAGAAAAAATGCAACGTGTCATCAAAGTAGTCATTTTGAACATTGCTAATAGTTAGAGAATTCGAAGATATGAAGGCTCGCATAAACATTTTGTCAAACACATTGCATCCATCTTAAATTCTCCTACATTTGTAATACTCCGTGCAAGATACACTAAGCATATTTGATTTCTAAAAATCTCATAAAAACCTAATTTAACCTACTAAAAATAGGGATATGTTATACACTTGATGTCAACATAGGTTGTAACCCACATTAAACAGATGCATGGGGTTGGGGTAATGATATAATTTGGTATTAGGACATAAAATGACAGTCTCAAATAGTAATCTCCTTCTAAATTTGGCACACATTTTATTTAGTGATTGTGACCAATAATCCATAATGCTAGGGCCACTAAATGGTGGTAGGAATTTAGTGCCCAAGTACCTTAAATAAATGAAACAATTATTTCAACATAAAATCGTATTTTCTTCTTAATTGATTGGAAAAAATACTAAACTGCAAACAACATTAATCTCTATCACTCTATTTTAGACTACGAATATACCTCTTCCCCCCAAAAAAGGTATTATATATAGTTTTGATTAGTATTTAACTTGATGTCCAACTTAGAGCCTTAGTTGTTTCATTTGAACTAGTGATTAATGTATCTTAAAGGAGAATTGTTGTGATACAAAATACTCCTACTATAGACAAAGAATCAATTTTCTTGAAGAAACTATATATGCTCTTATCTACTTCATTGGGATTCAAGACGTTGTATTAAGGGCTATATGTTACTTCATTGTTAGGTGGGACAAAGTGCACCCCTATTTGAGACCAAACAATGAAAAGAAAATTTGTTCTGAGGTAAAACTACTCAAGATCCACCACTAGATCTGCCACTAGCTTCCAATATGCCCACACAACAATGGTACTGGCTAATCTCTAGATAAAATGCACTAAAGACAAAACAAAGTCAAACTTTTTTTTTTCCCAGATTCATAAAAACATAGTGATTTTTTTCCAAATTTCTTGTTGTTTTTCACAACAAACTATGGAGATCATGAAGATCAAATGTTCAAATTCCCACAAAAATCCATGATGTTTTCGATTTTTTAAAATTTGGTCAAATGTACAGTTTATAAGGAGGATAGCTGCGTCTGCTCCTAACATAGCATAATATACTATCACCCGACAATTAATAATTAATCAACAACTGCAATCCATCATTGACCCGCCCTGATTCCTCCGTGGATATAGTTTAATTTGGATAAGTTTTACAAGCAGGTAAAATATGCGTTGAAGAATCTATGTTGGAGCAGGCCTTTGATTGTTGGATCCGACCCTCGCTGGTGTCTGTGACCACCACTCTCTCATAATACTTTGATAAATACTCATCTATTAACACATGCCAGAGACCAGTATGAATTTGAATTTTTATTTTATGAGAAAAATATGATTAAAAACTAAGGACGATCATCTGTATAAAGATAAATGGAAGGAATAGGAAGAACTTGATGATCCACGCGAAGAAGAGGAAGAACTTGGTGATCCCACTTAAAAGAAATATTTGAGAATTTATTCTCTCCATATTTTTGTTATGTTTATCATTGTTAAAATTATCGCACATATTACTCCTACTCTAGAATTTCGCACAACTTCATAAAATAATATAGTAAAAATAAGCATTACCAAATAATTAGTAAACTTAGAAGGTTCCAACCTGCGAGAAAATGGTTTCAGGGACTGAAAACAAATGTTATTTATCTCCGAGCAATGAATTACTCGACTGATCTTTTTCCTGATGCTAAAGCAATGGATTGGCCCGAATATTTGCAGGCCCATCTATATATTGAGGGTTTTCCTTCGCCCATTGGAGAAGAAGGGAAAGCTTGATAGAAAAGGGCTTTATGGATTCGAACGTGTACCTTTCCATAGCTAAAACTATTATCAATTCCCATCCCTAACATAAAAGAAAGGAAAAAAAAGCCTCTTCTACGCTTAAGAAGGTGCTTTATTTCAGTGTATAGACTGGAAATATTCCAGCCATAAAATTCAGAACACACGATTTGACACACTAAAATATTTTATTCACATTGCAGCCTGCTACACTTTCTATTCTACAGCTTGTCCAAACAATACAAATTGCATCTCTTTTGAATGAGTCTACAATCAACGCGGTATTCTACACGAACAATGATTACTCCAGATTATATTCCTATATTAACTCACGAGAAAAGACTCCAACCTAATATCTCAATCCTAGACTAAACTAATCGTAAACTGTAAAACTATCCCAACACTAAACTAATTGTATATTGTAAAATGGCAGTGAAACTAGACTTATCTAGATCCAACAAAATTACGTGCAAACTCAAATAATACGGTGGAAATGTAGTTGGGAATATAACAGCGTTAGTTTGAAATTTAACAGCGGCATAAATCTTCAATCAAGACCATGTCATCCTACTAAAGTCTCTCACAAAATTCATGTCAACCCAAGAATTCAATTTAATACACCTCACAGGGTTTTTTTTGGACTATGTCGATTAAATAGATCAATAGCAATGATGTTTTAAATCCTGCTAGTTTATTATTCAGTTTCTTATGCATAATAGTTGGGTAGTTTAAAGACTGTGGTTAATGACAATTAGGTTCTTAAAGTTTTATGGTTTTTGATGTTTGGTATAGGATAGACCTCTAAAAGATAACTTCCGACTGATTCTCAGCCTTATTTATACTTCGAAGTCAGCCCCCCATCTTTTTGACTGCTATCAGTTACTTCGTTCAAAAACTTAATACAAATTACTATTTCAGAAATATTTTCGGTATCTTTTAATGCTCTATTTGTGAATGCATGGGAACAAAACAGATACAACATGACACAGATAGAAATTTCCACTGAATAGTTCAAGATTAATCGTAATGATCTCAAAAATACTGAGAACTCCGCTTCATAACAAAAACAAATTAAAATCTGAGAACTACCATCTTTTTCAATTTTAGTCTTGATTTATACTCAATCTGAATCTCTGCACATCAAAGTTAATGTCACAATCACGAGAACATATGATTGCTAACAATTTTATCACATACTATGCTTTCATCAACTCTATCATTTATTGATAGCCAAATGATTGGGGGCCAATCCTTAATTGTTTAGGCGATAATAGTTCAGTCAGTAATGAACTCGAGGATTCTCTCCATTGAGAAACTTTAGCTATTTTGTTAAAATTTTCATACCATTTTTAATATTGATTCTCAAAATCTTTAGTTAATAAAAATTACAACATTCACAATTAGAAACACAAAGATAGGTGCAAAAATTAGAAATGGGCTACTTTTGAAAATTCACATATAATGAGATTCCTAAAAAAAGACTTTAATCTAGAAGATAAAAATATAATTTCGCAAACTGTATTAACTAAAAATTAATCAATATAAATTATTTAATTTTTTATCATCAAAATCAATTTTAACTATATTCAAATATAAAATATTTTATCTTTAAAGTATAAATATCTAAAAAGTATCATCATTTGTAATGAAATATATATATAAATGCCAACTATTCATTTTCAAATCTATCATATTAATTATTTTTCAACCAAATATCCTAAAAGTTTGTAAAATAACCTATATTTTATAAAGGAAGTCTAAAGACAATTGATCAGAATAGAGGTATAAAATAGAAATAAAAAATAGAAATAGCAATGACAATTAGAAATACAAATATTTCTACTTTATTGCTTCTCATATCCAAATTTCAAAAATGAAGGAATTGATGAAACTACAAATAGAGTTGTAAATTTGACCTAGTGTCTTCTTTTCAATTTAGTGCATGCAAGTTTCATAAAAGCGAAAAAAAAATGAGAAAGTCACAATTATTAAAAGTTAAATTTTCATTAAAAGACAAATTGAATAGAAATTTTTGATCTCTTTTTTTTTTCCAATTCTTTTTTATTTATATATATATATATTTAAATTGTCTACTGATTCTATTAAAACATAAATAGTCAAATCCATCTATGCATCCTCCTCATTTATGTTCGTTTTGGCATTTTTTAGAAACACCTCTGATAGTCATAAAAAAATAAATTTAAAAGGTGAGGCCTATTATTATGGGTGCATGTGCAATTCACCTTAATTAAGATAAGCATTTACCTAATCTAAAATGTAATTATGGCAAGAAATACAACAAGAGAAAATAATCTTATTCCATTGAGTTGACATGAACATTGTTCAAAAGAACATGCACCAACTACTCGATGAGATCAATCAAATAGTCAACCTTGTGGGACATGATGTTTGAATTAACAATAGTGCCTCCTCAACTAGGTGTCTGAAGAAGAGGTGGTTGAGCAACTACAAATTGAGATGTTTCCAACCATCGACCTTGTGCCCTGGGACTAAGCTTTGGATGGGGGCTCGCTTAGTCATCATGATAACATTAGAAAAACTACATTAAGATAGCAATAGAGAATATTGAAAAGGACGAGGAGTTTTAGAATAATTAGACCTAGTAATTGCAAGCTGAAAAAATTGGATAATGATAAAACAAAGAGAACTCTATGGAGGATGGAAAAATAGTAAAAAATAGAAAGAAAAAAAAAGAAATAGAAATAAATAATAATTAAATTTTTATTAAATAACTAAGAGTAAGGAATAATTTTTTTGTGAGGCTAATATCAGCAAGAAATTATAAAATCCTGGAGCGAAGCTTCCACATATAAGCCTATCTACTTAACTATCAACTTGATTAAGATATGTAAATGATAATAAATAACAAAATAGTAAAAATTAAATGGAGAACAGGTGGTTTCAATTAGTCCACCACTATGCAAAGTTTTAAAATTTTATATTTAAAATCATTTGAGCCTTTGGAAAATCTAATTTCCAACATTAGTTATGAATTCTAAAATCAAACTTGGGTTTGTAATGGTTAAATGGAGATTATAAATTCTAATTTAATATGTATTTGTGACAATCAAATTAATGTTTGAATTAATAGAAGGAATCTAAAGACTTGTAAAAAAGTCATATCAAAGAATCATAATCAATTGTTCTATTGAAAGCACTGTACCTTAATGTGAAATTGGATAATAACAAACCTCTAAGTAATGAGGAAATGAAAGGAGTAACAACATTTTTTTTGAAATATCTTGCATCAATTTTTTTCTATTCAAAACACTTTTTTCCTAAACATCATATATATATAGGAATATCTACTTCTAATTACTTATTTAGAATAAGTATATTAGATCAAATAAAACACCTATTACACTAATTTTAAAAGAACCTCTCCTAAGAAAATGAAAGCAATTGTGCTTGATACACCTTATTAATCACATAGTTCCCTTCTTGTTCAAGCTCTTTTTTTATGAACTTGGTGACATGAGTTAACAAAATCTTACTTTTTCAACTAGAATGTACAAAGAAGTAGGAAATAGTTTAGATTTGTGATTTCAAAAGACATAACAATCATGAAAATAACTCAATACTTTTAAACTATTGAAACAAGATTTAGCCTAAAATAATATACTCAACATCTTAATTAGGATTTCAAAATTAAACAATAGACAATGTTTAGGATTTTAAAATTAAAGAATAGACAATGTCCATATAGTCTTTACTCTAATATTATTTGTAAAATAGATCCTTGCATAATATTCTATCTACTTTTAATATAAAAAATATATTTGAATCATAATTATTATTATATGCACTTCTTTCACATCATTGTTCATTCATTTCCATATTCCACCTGATAATTTTTTAAAAATTCTTATATAAAAAAGAGCTCTTGGAGAGTTGGAGTTCCTACCTTTAGCTTAGAATGAGAAAATATTTTATTTTTTGAGAATTTATTTTACAATTAAAGTGTTAATTGTAGAGGTACCGAATATACTTTTAATATAAAACAACACTTTACATGTATGTAAAATTTGTATGAAAGATTGAGAATGTATCTCTAAGGGCACAATTGTATGAAGTACTCAAAAAAATTTATAAAAAATAATTAATTTATTGTAATAGATTTATTACATATTTTATAAACTAATTATAAGTTTAAATTTTAACTTGATAATCAGACAAAATGCATAAATAGCTATTTATCATTTCCTTAGTTGAAATCAAAAAAAAATATGAAATATAAAAAAAATCTTTAACTAAGACTTTAATTTTCAATTAAGATTAGAGGTTAGATCTACTAAGATCCAAGGTAAATCAATAGAATCTTATATCAAATTTATCTATATATCAATTATATCATATATTATGTATTTTATATTATATGTAAAGGAATCTTAAAAAATGGAGGCTCTAATTTAGCTTTACAAAAAAAATCACATTTAAAAAATAAAGCAAATGAGAAAATAATGGGGAGAACTATATATCATAGAATGATTATATGCATAATTTCATGTAAAGAGAAAATTTTAGATAATTGCCTATAAATTAACATATTAAATATTCATGAAGCAACAATTCCACTAAATGATCCTTTAAAAATTGATCAATATTCTTATTTAAGATAACCTAAATTCATCAAGTTAAAAAATTCTATAAGAAAATGTCCATCAAATAATATTTTTTTAAAAATTTTATTGTTTGTATAAAAATCCTCTATTTTACTATTGTTTATAAAATTTCCTCCAACCTATATAAGTTATTAAGTTTTAAATAGACCTTAAGAACTCATTTTAAAATAAAATAAAAAATACCATAAAAATATCTCAATATTACTCAACATGTATATAAACTATAATTTAACAATTTTATTGCTAAAATCTCACTCATATTAGTTGACAAAATCTTTCAAATTTGTGAGCTTCCCAACATACCATTGATATAAAATTAGTAACTTTAATAGTGGTGTTGGCACTATCACACTGGAGTTTGATTTACCAGCTGCATTAAAAAAAATTCCAAAGTAAAAGCACAAACATGTGTAACCCTTTTGTAAAAGAAAAGGCTAACAAAAGTATAACTGTTCACCTTCAATGACATAAAATTGGTATTATTATTTTGAATTTGAAAATGAAGTAAATAAATGAAATGTGTAGAAATGGATGAAGTTTAGAATTATAATTTTTAATAATTATTTGAAATAAGAATTGATATATTTTCCTAACTTTTATAGATAAGTATTTTGCTACTAAAAAATTATTAAATTAAGGGTTTAGTTCTCACCACAAAATTATATGGAAATAAACTTATTTCCCTTTGACCTCAGACTATGTAATAGATAACATATATAGATAAAACAATCAAAATTTAAAATTAGACCTATATTTTCTCTTTTATAATGGTTCAAATTTTAACTCACCTAAAATCAATAGTTTTGATCTCCCACCACAGTTTTTTAAAAAAATCTATTCAAACTAGGAGAAAAATTATACGTTCTAGAAAAGGACTCTCTCCTCTACAATGTCATAATTTTAAAAAAAAATTAATATGATTCAATTTTTATTTTTTCTCGAAATCGATATCTTTTCAAGTGCTAAAATATGTGCTTGTATAGTATTTTAATTACAATATAGTATACCTGATTAAAACATTATAAACCTTATATGAGAATGTTCTTGACTCTGAGCTCTATAAAATAGTGGTTTTATGTTATTGAAAAAATATCGTAAAAAATAATAAGAGTTATTGAAATGTGACTTCTCTAAAATAATTTTATTTCTTTAGTAATTGGATACAAACTAGTATAGAACATGCATTTAATAGATATTTTCAATTGGAAAAGTGTGAGACGAGATATAATTTAGTTAGAATTAATTTATCTATATTGTATGTTTGAACAAAAATTATTTTTAGATAGAAATACTCAAATTCAGTCATTCTGACAAATTAGCCTGAAAGGTGACACACCTTTTTACTTTTAGCCGTTGGAAAAAAAAACAAAAAGCTTATTAAAAAAATCATAAGTTTTACTAATCACATGAGTAAGACAGATTTTTTTAATGCATGTCTAACATTATTTTTTAATCTATATTTTGATTCTCAAAAATTAGAGTTTTCCCACGAAATTGGTCTTGGGCCAATCAGCTTTCAGAAATTAAATTTTCCAAATGAATTTAAAAATACTTTGTTTAAAACCTTCCTTCAAACATTACGTTTTTACCAATGAAAATTTAATATAATATACGTGGGGGGTCAGTCGGAAATACTAAAAAGTCAATAACCAATATGAAGAATAAAACACCTATATATAAGATTCCCTTCTCACCTACAACCACCAAGATTCAACTTTCAATTACACTATTTTTGATATAAGACAAAAATAATTGCCATATATGAATTAAGCTCACTGAGACTCCAGACTGAAGGAAAGAAATTAAAGTCATAAGAGCAATAATAATGGTTATTAAAGATTTTAAAAATATGTAATATGGATCAACAAATGAAAGATGGGTCCACTAGTTTTCTGAGGAAACATGATTCAAGCAATTACTGTCTCAATGAACTTGAAAAATCCCGTCAGATGACGACAAAGAGACGAACTGAAACTTAACCCCTTCACCAGTGGACCACGCTGAATGCTTCCTCATGCTATAATGTTGTGACAACTAAAAATGCAATATCCAAGTTATATTAACTTTTTAATAGGAAATGTGAATCTCAATCTTTTTCTACAAGAAATAGTCAAACACTCGATTTCATATTACACTAGCTTGCCTCTGTATGATTGTTCTCTGGCACACTTGGTGATATTAGATCTTCTTACAATAGTTATTTTCTTGATACTTCTTGATTATATATTTTATTCTTGTCTTGTCGTGCGAGTACCATTCACACAAAGTATCACAAATGCAAACTATAGAAGTCCTTGACGCAACTAAAAGAAACCAAACTGTTTAAAAAAATTTTAAAAATGATTATTTCCTGCCAGAAAATATGAGATAGCGCTCCACGTTTAGGGCATTTTCTTATTCATTTCCTTATTATGGATAATAATGCATATATTGACTGATCTTCGAATCCTTTGAACCATCAATAATCATATGTCTTTCAGAATTTTCGATGCTGACTGTTATCAAATTTCATGGATCTTGTAAATTTGAAAGCTTGTACCATAAATTTCAGTTATGGATATTTCTGAATATCTTTACTTGTTGTGGAGTTTACCTCAACTTTAATCCCTACGATGAATAAGCCTAGCTCTTTTTTTCTTTTGAATCACATAAAGGTAGAATTTCAAAAGAATGTTACAATGGCCACCCTAACAACCCTGATCTGATGTTCTGTTTATCAGTATACCTAAAAGAAATTTCTAGATCTACTAAATCATTGTTTTCAATTCTGTAATTTCTTATTTCTGCACAAACTTCACAGGATGGCAAGATCGAATGCTCTGATACCATTTGTAATGTCCCATTTTAGGACATTTATTTATTTCCCTATTTCATCCATACGAATTTTATAATCTTTCATCTGATGATGCCCTTTCAATGTTATTATTCCACATATATACATATTAATAGTAAGAGACACATCTTTTCATAATAATAATTATATTATATTAATAATATATTTATATTAATAAGCATAATTAATATATTATATTAATAATTATATTATAACATATATTAATTAATAATATATCAACTATACATTATTAATATAGTATTGTTATATTGTAATATATCTTAATCATCATAATATCATTATATTAGATTATTATTATTTCATTGATTATATTATAATATGTTATACATAATATGATATTATTATATGATTATAATAGTATTACTAAATCTTATTTTAATATAATATTATTATTTTGATTATTAGTATTACTTTATATATAATACCTATTTGAATTACATGTCAAAATGGGGACATCACATTAAAACTCCATCAAATTACCTCATCTAAGACCTCCAAGCTCTTAATTCCATCTATAGCATATGGTGACAATTTTTGCAAAACATTATATTGTCTAAGCATTTTGGCCTTTCAAGAAAATAATACACCTTGGGAGGTCTTCTAATGCCTACATATGCCCAAAATGTAATAAAAACTCCTAAATCAACCTTTCGCCAACATGGAAACACAAAAAACTTAGAATGATTCCAACCTAAGGCCAAGATATCATTCTCAACAAAGACTAAAGAGGAAACTTTTAGAACCTATCCTAGCTTAGACACACAAGCATGAGCTATATGCTCTTATTATATTCGCATACTTCTTAAGAGAAGTTCATCACACCAAAAATGAAATGGTGGGATCCTTGAAAGGGTGCTCCTACACCACTGAGTAAGGGTTACGTGATGCATAGTTAAGGACATGTTCCTGAAAGTGTCCTAATGATGTAGTTATGAGGATGAAGTCTGAGTCAAAGATGTATGGCATTTGTGTTTGATTTATTGTGAGCAACATAGAAATAGAGCATTTGTTTGGTAGTTTCTAATGTTTTCATTATATCTTTTGTCCATGATATAATAAGGTGATGTGCAGTTAACTAGTGATACAAAACAATTAATTGGTGACATCAGCAATTGTGCAAGACCTGGAGTCACACATATGAATTTTTTTAATAGATTGTTAGTTAAGAGTACTATTGTGATTGTAATTAATTATATATCTTAATTTAATTGATTGGGAAAGTCTTAGGGCTGACTCGAGGAATTATTATGAAGATATGTTATAAAGGAAAGATGTTTTCCTTGATTGTAAAGTGTATCAATTATCTATTGTGCATTCTATTTGTGAAGCGTGAAAAGGAGTAGAGTGTTGATTGAATGCATGTAAGAGATCCAAAGGATTATTGGATGCACAGTTCTTGATCTGGTTACAAGATCAGAAGGAGCAGATGTCCAATTGACAAGATAGAGATAGAAAAGAGGTGGTAGAGGTGGTAGGTGGTAGATGAGTCAGCAAGTTCAGAATTGTAGGCAATCTAGTGATTTCATTTTCAAAGGCTCAGCTTCGGATAGATGAATATGGAACGCATGAAGTGTGCATTTATTAAGTCCTATCATAGAGACTTGAGAGCAGTAACTATAGATTGAAAGTAATCATTAATTGAACACATTCTGATCATTGTCATGTGGAGTCACAGTCTATTATGAATGCCCATGACAAATACGCTTCAAGGACACATCAATGATGAAGATGATCGATGTGACAATATGAAGGTCTGGGCCCTATTGTTGTGCAGACATGAAAGAATGAATAGATATTGTAAAAGAGCATTGCAAGAAGTCCTTTTTCGGTGCAAAGAAGATGATACTAATGGAGTTTTCCAATTGGAATTCTAGACACACTTTTCTCTCCTCTTGTCAAATCCAATGCATCAAGAAATGATCTACTAGATGTTTATGCAGAATATGTTAACAAAATATTCCTTGGGACTTCTAGAGTAAGAAGACCAATGTCAATGCAAAGAGTAGTTATTGATTATGGTGGTATCAGGTTTGTACTAAAGTTGCATGCATTCTCTCGAACTTCTCTCTCTCATCTTGTCACCATGTATGTCTATCTTAAATTCTATTTTCATTTTTCTTTATCTCTATCTCATCTTTCTTCCCATTTTATTTATCTATCTCCTCTCTCCTGCTTCTCAATCCCCCCTCACCCCTTTTGTACTCTCCCTTTCACCATCTATCACCTTAAGTATCCTCTTTCTCTCTATCACATGTCTCTCACCCTCTTCCCCCTCTGCCTCTTTCATACACACACACATAGCACTCTCCCCTCCATACTCTTACTAAATTTCTCCCCTATTTACTCTTTACCTCTATTTGATGTCTATCACACTCTCCCTATTCTATCACTTGATTTGACACATGTCTCCTGTAATTAACCATCTCTCTTTAACATATTATTACCCTCTTTAACTATCCCCCCCCCCCCCCACCCTGCTCCTCTCGTCATCTCTTCATTCCAATTTATTGTCTATGTCTTGCACATCTCTCTCTCTCTCTCTCTCTCTCTCCCTCTCTCTCTCTCTCTCTCTCACACACACACACACACACACACACACAATATTAATTGTAAGCCCAAATTATCATTTTTCTTGAACTATATCTCATCTCTATATCTCTTTCCCCTTCCTCTCTATAGAGATTAACGCAAATAATACAAATAAGTTTACTAAACAGTAATGTGGAAGCTGTTGAGAATGAAAAGTCCATACGGTGGTTGTTTACTATACGATGAGATACCATATTGGAATGGTGACACCATACATATGATTCCACTATATGGTAAAGGGTTTTTCATGACATGGCATTATGGTACGCCTAGCAGTGAAGTGGCTATACCAAAGGAACTACCTAATGCCAAAGGTGTCTGAGTGATTGAAGACATCCACATCACTGAAGGCATCCATGTGACTAAAGACATTCGCCTGACTAAAGATATCCATGTTACTGAAGTCATCTGCATGACTAATGGCACATGATCGAAGACATCCATGTGACCGAAGGTGTCCGCATCACAAAAAGCATCCATGTGATTGAAGGCATCCATGTCACCAAAGGAATCTATGTGATCGAAGGTGTCTATGCCACCAAAGGCATCCGTGTGACCAAAGCATTTGCATCACTAAAGACATCTATGTGACCATCACTGAAGGTGTTCAGGTGACTAGAGGCATCTGAGTCACTTGGAGACATCTAATACCTAGATGATTGACCATTGGATGGATAAGTTCCAAGACTTCCAGTAATTATTTTGTTCTTGACAGTTAATGCACTAGATTCCATAACGAATTACAAAATGCATAAATGTCTACAGGATTCGTGAGGGCTATAGAGGTTGTGAAAGTTAGGTTGATTGTAAAGGCAATCTAAGCCTATCTAGAAACCAAAGTTTATTGTATGTAAATTGTTTACTATAATACAAAGTTTTTCGGGGGTTTTTGGGTGGTGGGTTTTTCCCAAAAAGGTTTCCTACGTTAAATTTGGTCTATGTTTATCTTGTGTGCATTTGTTTTTCAATTCTCTCATTTTTCTTGTGCATCTTAATGTTCTAAAGTAGATTTAAAATCTTTTTTATTTCCCCTCTAAATTGGTATTTGAAAGGTGTTATTTGTAAGTAGTTTTCCTAACAGAAGCAAGTAAAAATAAGATAATCAATGCATACAATACAACTAAAAACTTAGATTACAAATATTGAGGGTTCCATTATGTAGAATTATGTATATATTAAAATCTAATAAATATATTTATGAAACACAACTCACATAATGTAGATGAAATGGTATCTCACACTATCCAATTTCTCTTGATATAAATCAAATCACAATATAGTGTCATACATCATTAATCCTCAACATCTATGAA
This sequence comes from Cupressus sempervirens, assembly GCA_028749045.1. Classification (NCBI taxonomy): domain Eukaryota; kingdom Viridiplantae; phylum Streptophyta; class Pinopsida; order Cupressales; family Cupressaceae; genus Cupressus; species Cupressus sempervirens. The sequence continues at coordinate 511,194,991 of CM053789.1, read as the reverse complement.
ATAATGAACACACACATGAATCTGGCCTAAAGGAGTTTGACAACATAAACTAAAGAACAAACAATGGAGTAGGTACTACAAAACTTAAATTTATACATTGTTTGTGATTATTCAAGTACTGTTAAAGTTTATATTTAGGTGTATGGTTAAATTTTACTAAGTTTTATAAATTGTAAATTAATGTAATTTATATTAAAAAATTATTTTATTCACATTTTTGAAATAATAAGTAGTCATAATTATTTACAATCATGCAAAATTTAATGAAATTTATATATTTGAAATAATAGAATTGTCAAAAATATTTTTAAATCTAAAAAATAATTATTTTGTCTATGTGAATTCTTCATACCTTCAAAACTTAAATTTAGTAAAAGAAAAGTTAATCTTTTTTTTATCAATTTTCTTTTAAAATTTTAACTATTTAAAAATATAGTGACTATTAGGTGTGATTATTTTACTTATTAGTTTAAGAACATATATATTAAAGTTTTTTTAATTAAGTTAATTTATTCAATAATAATATGAAAGGTTAAAAACTTATTTCTTATTTATTTCCTTATATATTGATTGTCATTATAAAAATTTAAAATGTTTAATTTAGTACTTCTCATATGTATGGCTTTACTTAGAATGGTAAATTTCATATGGAACCACAATTATCAAGAATTTAAATTAGTTTAGGGTGTAATTTGGGTATTATTTGATTTAAACTTAAGGTTTAATTACCCTTAGTATTAAATTAGTATTATTCTCTGGATTGAGGTTCAATTATATAAAGGGTCACAAATAAATGTAATTTTTGTTCTATTTGAAGTGCAAGTTTAGTTTGAAATAAGATTTAATAAAAGTAAGGATTGAATCAAGAGTTTTATTGAGTATTAGTTATAGCTAAAAATATTTCATAAATTTCTTAAGTTTTAATTAAACAAAATAAATATTATTTAAAAATATTAATTACATTATAGAAAATCTTAATCAATACATTTTAGAAAAGTTTCTATTTAGTCATTTATTTGTACATTGAAGAAAAATGACAATAGAAAATATTTTAATTGTGTTTTATACTGTAAAGATTGATAAAGTTCACTTGAGGGTAGTGTTTTTTTTTCCTATGTGTTTCTAAATACCAAATAAACCCTTCAATAAAACTTAATTTTTTTTAAAACTGAAAACAATTAGATGTTTTTATAGAAAAAAAAATCTCTCTAGGTGAGCCTGATAAAATAAGAATAAAGAACATAAATTTTCATTGAAGTTAAATTCAAGAATCTAAACCAACACTTGGCACATCTATGAGGGATTGCAAAATGTTAGTGAAAATGCATGATTACAGAAAAGATATCAAATAAAATACATATCATATATTTTAATAAACACTTCATTAAATCAGACATTAGATTTTCAGACTCTAAATTATAAATGATTCCTAAATTGAGTTACATTTTTTTCTTTCAATATGGGATGCATTGGTTTGTTATAGAGTGTGTACATAAATATTGGGCGATTTAATTCTATTTTTTCTTCCTATCTCTAATACATGATTCTTTAATCTGTTGTTGACTAGAATATATGTTCATCCTTCTTCTTTTTCTATCTTGAATAAATGATTCGTTATACAATATACAAACTAATCTCGTGTGAATCTCTCCAATAGTCTGCATTATACAAACTGAATTATTGGTAGTCTTAGACAACCGAGCCACTACTCTTATATCACCTTGAGTTGCACAAATCTATAGTTGGCATGTTTCCTAGATTGTCACTCAACCCCCTAAGGTTTCCCCAAGATAACAGATAAACTAATTTTAGTACTAAAGATGTTGTAGCAATGATTCCTCAATTAGTTGCAATCACTTACTCTCTAGATTAGTGCTAGTTAATTGATGAGAAGCTTTCCTCATTTGTGGGCAGCTAACTAGCAAGTCAGACCCACAAATTTATGGTTGTTAACTAGCAGATTTAGATGGAAATCAATTAAAATTGTGAGACAAACTCAACATCTCATTCCAGTATTGAAGTTTTCTAACTAAATCTAAATATTGAAGTTTTCTATTTGAATCCTAATTGAATGTCTGAGATGCTTCTCTACTATCACTACCAGTAATATATGAAGAATTTTAGTAGGAATATGAACATATCATATCACATCCAACTTTCATTTCTTGCAAAGTATTAAAATAAGAGCTTTCGTGTTGGCTAAAAACAAGGTAAGGGGGATTAAATTTGTTTTTTTTTTCTCTAATGGAGAGACCATCCATAAAACATTTTTTGATGAGTTGATTGGAGTAGACACACTCCAAATGTCTTTTTACCTAAATTAGATTAGATGATAAGAGAGTTACTAAAAAAAATAGAAACAAAATTGAGAGACTTCTTTTGGAAAAGTATAGAGGATAAAAAGAAGGCATCTCTAATTCAATGGGACAAGATATGTAGGCCAAAAGAAGCAGGGGGATTAGGAGTCAAAAACCTAGACTGGTAGAACGAAACATTAGGAGCCAAACAAGTCTAGCAGGCATGTATCAAAAAGAGAGAACAAATGGGCCAAAATAATTTATAGTAAATATTTAAATGCAACAAACAACTCATCTCTCCTAAGAACTAGGAACACCCCCCAAAGGATTAGTAGCCTAAAATTTTATGCAAAAATGTTTCCCATTGATCTCTAATTTTGTAACTTGGATATAGGAAGAGGTGATAAATCTCTATTTTGGGAAGACTCATGGAACAGACACCCCCCCCCCCCCACCCAAGACAAATCAAATCTCTTTATTAGTTCTAAAAACCTACTAACTTCTATACGGGGAATCAAGGTGACTGATTATATCCAAAATGATCCTTCTAATGAAGAAGTTCCATGGAGATAGAAATCCCTAGATGATTTGGGCCTTCTATTAGAAGAATAAGAGAAATTAGAGAGTATTCTAAGAGATGGCCCAATCAACTACCATGATAGGGAAGATAAGCTCATTTGGGCAGCCTCCAAAGATGGAACTTATTAGGTAAAGGAAGGACACAACCTTATAATAAATGCACAAAGATGGGAATCTATAAACATGCCCCTGAGTCTGTGTTGGGACCTAGCAAGATCAGCTAAATTAGGTATTTTCCTATGGGCAGCCTCACACAACTAAATCCTAACTATAGATAGATTTAGGAAAATGGGTTTTGAAGGCCCATCAAGATGCACTCTACGTAAAGAAAATTATGAATCCATAGAGCATCTCTTCTATCAATGTAAATATGCCAAGGAGTGTTGGGAGTAGCTTGAAATAAAATGTAATTGGACTATCCCACTCCCAGGGGCTTGGCAAGATCTCCTAACAAGGTGGCCCAAAGACTCTAATTACAAAGTGTGTGGAAAATTATGGAACATCACCCCACTATTCTAGTATGGGAGATCTAGAAAGAAAGAAATAGATAGATTTTCAACAACATTGAACTTAATGCTTTATCCCTCCTGAACAAAATTGAAGCAAGCGTCACAGAAGTTATCAACTGTAACCTTTTAGGAAAACTACAAAAGAAGAAGGATCATTCTCAAAATGGGATGTAGAAATAAAAAAAATTGGCAACATTTAATCAATCCCCCCCCTCACTTATAAAGAAAAGAATAATACAACTAGAAGTGAATGTAGGTGGGAACCTCTATCTAAATGACGAAAGAAACTCAATTTTGATAGAGCCTCAAGAGGAAACCTAGGGTAAATAGGAATGAGATATATAATCAAGGAAGAATTTGGAAATTGGATCGTGAAGAGAGCTAAACCCCTGGTCATAGCTACCAATAATATCGCAGAACTAGAAACCTTACATGAAGGATTAAAGCTTAGTATAAAATAAAAAATCAATAGGATCATAGTAGAAGGAGATTCTCAAGTTATATTAAATGCACTTAGGAAAAGTAAAATACCTAATTGGGTCTTGAATTCTAAACTTGAGAATATCCTCAACCTAATGGACATGTTTGAAGAAGTAATATTTAACCACATTTACAAAGAAGGCAATTCAAAAGCAAACCAATTGGCTAATAAAGGAATGGATGGAGAGAATATTCTTCTATTAACCAATGAAATTGAAAATATATAGTAACACCTTAATCATATTGACCCCTTTTTTTTAAATTCCTCCCCCTTTATTGTACTCAGACTTAACGATTTCATCATTGCATGAACTTTTAACTACAATTTTTATTCATTACTTAGAGTACCTATAGCTAAAAGGAAAAACATTGTAATCATAAAACTTATGTATATATTTGCTCATGGACAGCAATGATCTTCAAATGATGACATCTCTCAAACCTCTCTAGATCTTTCCAAATCTTAATATTAGTATTTAATACTCAGCTCTACATCATTTATTACTACTCCTACTATGGGTAATTTAGACTTTGTCTAATTTAGGTGTGAGAATGGATACAAACATCAGCTTGTGTCATGCTTTAGAGATCTGTATTATGGCATTTAGAGGTAATGTTAAGCTAGAGAGATGGAATCAGCTTCTTAACACAGTAGATGATATGTCCAGGGTAACCATCAACTAGGCGCTAGGTGAAGGAGTCTTCAATTATGACTACTCTTGGAGAACTAATAGCAATATTGTAGTAGTGTTTATTGGGTATTTAGCTAGGACCAAAATTGGTAAATGGGAGATTATCCAACTCTACTACAATTTTTTTGAACCTATATGGTTGGAAGGTTTAGAACAAGTGGTTTTCAACATAGATGAAAAGCTTAAGGTTCCTTTGCCGAAATTTTATGTCTCACCCGCCCAAGATCTTTGAATTAGAAATTATTCCTCGATGCCCATCTCTAGTCATATGGGAAAACATTCATTTTTATCAAGAAAAACCAAAAATGGAGGCCATCATCCACTTTCTTCTTTGATGAAGAAGCATGATGGAGGACCCCAAAAAGGACCGGTTGATGCATTACCTCCAAATCTTCAATGCATACATTCATCTGGGGGTCAAATTTGAAGACCTTGAAGCCCTAGAGTTTTGCCTTCCAAAACTAGATAAATCTAGTAGGGAAAGGAACACTTTTGTGTTCCCTCCAGGCTCCAAGGCCAAATATTTGAAGGAAGCTGTTGAAATCATAATGGTGTACTAGAAGAGGGAATGAGAAGTTACCTAGATCTGGGGTGCTTTTGCAGTGATGGATTTTTGGGATAACTGGTATGGTTTTTGACTCTACGCTCCTAGGTCTTCAGCTTGGAGATGTACCTCATTTTATTCTAGTTTTTCTTGTAGGTCATTAGCTTTATAATTTTACTGGTTCTATTTGTATTGACTTATGTTAGGGATTCCTCTCTCAAATGAGTTCTTAGCCCATTAAAGATCTTCAATTTTAGGGCTAATGTAATTTTGTTCTTTGTATAAATTTTATGGGCTCTATGGTTAGTAGGTTTTAGTCTCCAACATCATTCCCAGCAGCCAGGGCACTAGTGCTAGTTGTGATTTTGGAAGCCAAGGGCTCGGTCTTATGATATTGCGAAAATGTAATATTGATTTGGTAGAGCTAAAGACTTTTGGGTTTCCTAGGCAGTCTTGTCTCTTCCCTGTTGAATATGGGTTTTTTCTTGTTTCTTTTTGGTCTCCTTTGTTGCTTCTAATTTATGGGTCTAGCAATAATCATATAAATAAAAAAAAATTGGAAGCTAGGTCTCATCCTCTATAGATGTGAATTCTAATATTGATTGTTATTAGAATTGTAATTTAGTCTATATTGTTGTCATTTGTGTATTCCTCGAATGATTATATGTAAAGCTCCATTAATCAATATAGTATTTGCTTTGGGTGCAATTGCATCTTGTTTCTCATTGGTTTTATTTCTACATTAGTTTTTTTTTCAAATTGGAATATTAGATACATATTAAGTATACATCTAACCCTTGAGTCTACAATGATTAGTTTTTGTATGAATCCTTCAAACTTTGATCCATAAGATTTGGCTCTCTTGGAATTTGAAATAAATGAAATGCATCCTATTTTAAGTAAAGGAACATGTTGGCTCCTAATTTAACAGTTTTACAAACAACCAAGAAACCAAACAAATGCATCTAAGGCTAGCAAATTCCTATGATGAATGCACTTGACTGCAGCCTTGGGCCAACTATAAGGATAAATCCTTCTTCTTATTCAGGCTCTGTTAGACCTAGGCGGGTAGACCTCGGACTCTTTATATGGTACCAGTGCAAAGGCATACAATTGAATCTGGAAAACAGATAAAATCCCTTAATCTTCTATGTTTATGCAAGCATTCATGGGTGAAATAGCCAATAACAAAGCACATGAACCTGATAAACTAAGTGAGGGAAAACTCTTTTAGCTCTTAAACACAAAGAGAAAGATATTTGATTAAGATTTGTATCTCAACATTATCCAGGTATGCAACAATAGAGAACATGTATCCTCCAAGCTGACCAATCCCTTATCCATTGGGCATCAACTAAACCTTAACATGCAGATGGATACCTAAAGTGTACTCATATATTCAGGCATCTGATCTATCTATTTGACTTGTAAACAAACATCAATCTTCATAACAACTCTCGTACTTACTGTAAAATCCTTCTGGTGTAACCTGCAACCCTATCAATATAAACAAGCATTTACTTGGCTTTTTTGTTCCAACAGCAAATTCATCCTGATATACAACCTTAAGGGGTTGCAACTGAGTCCAAGCTCTTTGTTCTCAAACACAAAACATTACAGAATAACAGAAGGAGATGAGAATCAGAATGAAACTAAGAAGGTTAAACTCTTTGCATTAATTTCCTTGAAACCAATACATCATCTGCATATCAAAACTCATAAAATACACAAAGAATGATTGTGTAATATAACAAATGCTTCAAAAGAGGTACAATATGTTGTTCATAACAAAAGAACATTGAGAAAAATGGTATCACAACTCTGAAAACTTAGGAAATTGGAACCAGACTAGTCTCACAATCCTCCTAAAATATTCAAAGAATTGGAAACCCTACAATCAACAGAAAAGGAAGATATATAGGAGAGAAGATCTTTTTGGAATGGCAATCTGAACTTGACATCTGTCCCACTGAAAGAGTCTTCAATCTGGAGTTGTTGAAACTGAACTTCCTCATCTACCTTCACTTTGAAAACCATAAATGATGCCAAAATATTTGATATATCCCCATTTTAAAATATGCAAATATCTCATGAAGGGATATCAAGAAATCATCACAATCTGTACTGAAGCTCCAAAAAATCTGATCTCAACATGTCACTTCTGCCCTGTCATGAAATTCACTTGTGTTGTTGACAAGAACACTTGATTGCTTCAACCACCTCCAAAAACATTCAATTCATCCTTCAAATTGCTGGAAAGTCAAATCAGATAAAAATATATCTCAATCTGATTGAAATATCATCTGCAACATTAAATTTGCACCTCCTCTTTGTATAATTCTCGTCGCAACTTTCTTGATCACTAGATAAAATCTCTGTGCCCTAGCTCTGAAACTTCTTTATGGGTATGTATAGGATCATGGTGTGCCAAAAAGTGGTAATTTAAAAAATATGTAGTTCTAAAATGCCTCAAAGCATTTCAAAATCTATTTAGAGTTTTTCACCACCCATCCTGATACCAAACCAAAATATTAATACCTTTATAAGGCCTAGTATTTCTTTGAATACCAACCCTACATGGTCAACTTAAAAAAATTCCCAAAAACATGTTTTTGGTCTGTTCTTGTGTGTTTTATACTTTAAACATGTGTCTGATGACTTTTTTCCACCCAAATTTAATGAAATGAAAAGGGTTTCTTAAGAATGTTCTTATCTTTCCATAGATGTAATGTCTATCAAATTATGAGTTCAGTAAGTAATTATTATTCATTTTCTAATAGATTTATGCATAAAGTGTTAATTGACACACAGATTGAAAAGCAGATATCACTTTCAAATGATATAACATTTTTTAAATCCAAAATATGTGTCGCATTATATACTTTTTATAATATATGTAAAATAAAAGAAAATTTAAATTTTGTAAAGTTTTGAATTAGTTAAGGTGGTCAAACACAGGAATTTTTTTATTTTGGAAAATACTATAGATGAAAATTCATAATTAATTATTTATTTGGAATAAAAATACCCAAAAATATGTCTCACATTCAAGCATGAGTCTACTTCTTATATCTAGAATCTTATCAAAAAATATTATCATTTGATTTTGATTAAGGTGGTTAGACATACACCTGCTTCTTATTTTTATACTAAAATTTTTGTACTATTGCATTAAAATTCAACATTTTGACCAATAAATTTTTTCTTTCTTCTGATAAGGTCTAGTAGTTTAGAAACTAAATTTAATATCCTATAGATTCTTTTGCAACAACTTTTTGATTGAAAGTCCATAACACATTTAAAATTGCATGTCAAGTTGACATAACCCTGATTCGTTGATTTTTCATTGCCACTTAAGGGCATAGTTTGGTTGACCATGATCCTACACATACCCTTATTCTCTGTTAATTTCTTGCAATTTTATAGTTCAAATAATGGTGAGATCACAGATTATATTTGAGCATTGAAATCACATGAATGAGCTCTAAACCAAATTAACTTCCAGTAGCCATTTTTTTCTCAAGTTGCATCAGAATTTCAAATCTCATCCGTCGATTTCACTAGATTGGACGGCTTTAATTCAAAAAAGAAATAAGCCCTATGCCCTTAGGAGTAGGGCCACATGTCACATTACCGCTT
>CM053789.1:511176251-511181251 GCA_028749045.1 Cupressus sempervirens | reverse complement strand
TTTCTCAAATTAAACTTGAAGAACTTCTATAGACTAGTTTCCTCATTCACTTTGGCCTGCTTGCGCCAATTCTTGCCTCCTAGGGAAAACCCTCCAAACTTAGCAATAACCTCTTCTATGGTTTTGAACACCATCACATTAATGTTCACTTTTCTATCATTCTGCAAGTTGAAGAATTGCATCAAGATGTGCTCATCATGTTTTTCCATTCATTTCATAAACAGTAATAAACCACCTTCCTGAAGATAAACCATTGCAACTTCACTCTTACAAATGCAAGCCTCAACCCCCTACTAGTTCAATGCAGTTACTAGTGCCCATACTTCCACCCAACTCAACCACCAACTCCTTAGATTTTTTCGACGTTGCCTTGTTGTAGGTGTGACAGTCCCCATAGGTTAACTAAATTGCACCCACGATGAAAATGTTAAGGTAGAAAAAACCCATCATAAGACCGCAAGGTTTCCCAAAAACCAAAAAGACTCCCCTGGTGAAACATGTTAATAGTCCCTCTATAATCAACCATCACCAGCCATAATTGGAGTGGGGTTTGATTAAAGTGTCTTTTTCATCTTTTTTAGTCAATTTTGTATCTCTAGGAAAATCCACTCCTATCATCCTTTTACAGAAATAATTAAAGCTCACAATAAGAGGGTCATAAAAGTGAATCCTCATGCAATCTTCCCAAAATATCACTTTATGAAGGGAAATCCCCTTGCCTTCCTACCCACGCGGATTCTTAGAGGCATGCCACCTGTTGTGATGATTCATGTGACGTTATGAGAAGTGCACTCGCATTCCATCATCACTTGAGTTGATGATGGAATTTGGTTGACATCCTCTCATTCTATTAGCCACGTGCCATTATGGTCAAATTTTGCCAACTTGTCTGCCATGCCATTTCCTTCGTAGTAAATGTGGTCTGCGTGGATCTCTTGGTACCCCTCCATCAACTTGCAAATTTCATCTATTGTCGCTTTTATTGCCCTACCACTCCAACCCTCTCCTCTAACAACTTTAATAATTAACATTGAATCCCCCTCAATTATAAATTATTTTATTTTATTTTATCAAAATTCAAAATTATTTTATGTTAGAAAATAATCTTTATTTTGCTTAAATATTAATAATATTTGCAAAAATTGATACTATGCTAAAATGATAGAAATTCAAAACCTAACTATAGATAAATATCATCTATAATTTACTTATGAAAAAATAATATCATCTACAATTCCATCAATGAAATGAAACATTTACTCTCTAGAAAATAAGTTTAAAAAATATGAATGATATGTAAAATTTATATTTATTTTTTTTAAAACTAACATAAACCTTTTAGAATTTCATTTACACATACTTATTTATTTTATTTCAAACTAAACATATAAATATATCTCTTTCAAATAGATATTAAAAAATTATTAATTAATTGATTATTTTAGTAAGTATATTTAATTCATCCATCTCAAAGAAGAAATAGGTGAAAGAAAGATTATTATGGAAGAATAAAACCATTTTATCTATTTGTAATTGTATAGTAGATAAAATCAATAATTTTATATTAAACTTTTAATAAAATTTAAGTTGGTATATAAATTTAAAATTATATTGAAATTGACATATATAGAAATTATAAAAAATTGAACTTCAAATTTGATGCAAATCATAAATATTTGAACTTTAAATTTAATATATAATAGTTTGTACACTTGATATGAAAATTAAATATAATGAATAAGCCCATTTGTCGTAAAATAATTTTTTACATTAATTAGAAAAACCTAATTTTTCCAAACAAAAAAAATCCACCTTGAATTAAAATGAGAAAATAAAATAATATTCCAGTTAACTATTTGGAGTTCGAGTCGAGAGACTCCAACCTCGATCATGCGGTGTGTATGTACGAGTATGCATCGTAGTGAGGGGGCTCCATAAGGAGTTCCTTACTGCTTACTCCGCCTGTCAAAGCAGATGCACACGTGGCAAAGTTACGTGACATTTTCTGTGGTTGTGTTTGCTCCTCGTTCGTCGAAGCGTTCGATGATATTCCATGAGGGAAGCGGACTAAAAAAGTATAAATTGAAATCCCTATCTCGATTGAAATCCGGGAGTGCACAGCACGGCACGGGGCTGGAAAACATTTTAAACCACTTTGGATCGCAATTGGTAGTTTGCATTAGAAGCGAAGATAGCAAAAAAAACCAAATTTCCCCCAAATTATTTTGTTCCTCGAGGGAGCCCTGATTTCGTTCTCAGATCTGCCCATGGACAAATATCTGCACCGACTCCCGCCTCAGCCGCAACAGAAGCAAAAGGAATTAGCAGATTTTAGAAGACGGAAACCATTTCTGGAAGACGACAGCGGAAACAGCACACCGTTGAAGAAGAAGATGAGGATCCATAACGAAGCAGATTATTTTATCAGTAATCACGGTTCAAATTCCACCTTTTCCCAGGGCCCCAAAGGATCTGGCAGGACAAGCCGATCGCCATCGCCAGGGTTCGATCACCTCGCAGTCGCCTCCATTAATGCACACAAATTCCCTTCGTCAGGTTTCAGTAGTTAACTGGCGGCTGGCCTGTTCTATGGCGAGGGAATACCTCTCACGCGGGACGCTGCTGGGAAAACAATGGCCGCCGCAGGATTCGAACACAAGACCTCGGGAAGACGCTGCAGCAGAGCAGAGGACGAATCTGCGAGAAGATGAAGCTGCCAGTGAAAGGGAAGCGCTTTACTCCACTTTAACCATCGATTTCCTCCGCTCAGAAGATTTTCATATTCCCGGGATTGTAAATCCTGCACAGATGGCCGCTTGGTTCGGATTGATTTGATACCACTCTGCTGAAACCCTAGAATGTAAACTCCAGATGATGGCCGTGCTATCTTGTGATATAAGCCCGGAGCGCTCTAGATTGGTTATGTCTTCGTGTCGAAAAGGTGAAGCTTCCCTATTTTGATTTTTCAGGTTATTCTGTATAAGAAGGTTTCGATGCTCACGCAGTTGACAGATTAGAACGTCTGAATACCGTTGTGGTATGGGCGGACAATAGCCAGCTTGCAGAGAGTTTCGATTGGGCAGCAGACTGAAAATGTTATTCAAAAGCAAGTGTAAAAGAGCGCTTCTTTTATTTCTTTCCCGTTACGGCAGGAATTGGTTCGAATCTGGAAAGCTGCTCTTACGAAACTTGTACCTCAGGAGAAGGAAGCATTCAGCGAGGTCCACTGGTGAAGTGCTTAAGTTTCAGTTCGTCTCTTTGTCGTCATCTGACGGGATTTTAAAAGTTAATTGAGGCAGTAATTGTGATGTGATTTTGAGTCAAACTTGAGGCAGTAATTGCTTGAATCATGTTTCCTCGGAAAATTAGTGGACCCGTCTTTCATTTGTTTATCTCATATTACGTATTTTTAAAATCTTTAATAACCATTATTATTGGTGTTAATTTCTTTTTACAATTATTTTTGTCCTATATTAAAAATGGTATAATTGAAAGTTGAATCTTGGTGGTTGCAGGTTAGATGCGGAATCTTATTTATAAGTGTTTTATTCTTCACATTGATTATCGACTTTTTTATATAAGAAATTTTTTAAATTATTATATAGAATATGGAAATGAATGAACAATGATGTGAAAGAAGTCTATATGATAATAGTAACGATTCAAATAAAATTTTAACACTAAGAGTAAATAGAATATTGTGTAGGGATTTGTTTTACAAATAATATTAGAGTAAAGATAATATGAGCATTGTCTATTGTTTAATTTTAAAATCCTAATAAATATCTTGAGTATATTATTTTAGGTTAAGTCTTGTTTCAATAGTTTAAACTATTAAGTTATTTTCATGATTGTTATGTCTTTTGGAAATCACAAATCCAAACTATTTCTTATTTCTTTGTACATTCTAGTTGAAAATGTTAGATTTTGTTAGCTCATGCCACCAAGTTCATAACAAAAGAGCTTCAACAAGAAGGGAACTATGTGATAATAAGGTGTGTTAAATACAAATGCTTTCATTTTCTTAGGAGAGGTCCTAAAATTAGCATAAGAGACCTGTTTTATGTGACCTAATATAGTTATTCTATATAAGTAATTAGAAGTAGATATTCCAAAATATTTATTCAATATATAATGTTTAGGGAAAAGGTGTTTTGATGAGAAAAAAAGTGATGCAAGATATTTCAAAAAAAAATGTTGGCACTCCTTCTATTTCCTCATTACTTAGAGATTTATTATTATCCAATTTCACATTAAGGTAGAGTGCTTTCAATAGAATAATTGAATATGATTCTTCGATATGACTTTTTACAAGTCTTTAGATTACTTCTATTAGTTCAAACATTCATTTAATTGCCACAAATACATATTAAAATAGAATTTACAATCTTCATTTAACCATAATAGATTCAAATTTGATTTAAGAATTCATAACCAATGTTAGAAATTAGATTTGCCAAAGGCTCAAATGAATTTTAATATAAATTTGTGAAACTTTGTGTAATGGCAGATTAATTGAAATGATCTATTCTCCATCTATTTTTTTTTTCCTATTTCACTATTTTGTATCATGTACATATCTTAACTAGTTTTATTTCCTTAGATTTGATCTCGTCATAGTTATAGTCTTAGTAAAGTTTTTGGTGTTTTAATTTGCAAAATTGTCAATATTTTTTGAGTTAGAGGATTGAGTGACAAAATACATATTGTGTGTTTGATTTCTTGATATAGGTGATAAATCAAAGATTGTGTAAGAAGTTGATAGAGAATATTGTGAGAGCTCACAACATGTTATTTAAGTAGCAGGAATAGGAAAATGCCAAATACAAATCTAAACACCATGACACATGGAACTATCTTTACCACAAAATAACTAAAGTTTCTCAATGAAGAAATTTTTTGAGCTCATTGCTAACTAAACTATTATCACCTACACAATTAAGGATTGGTCTCTAATCATTTGGCAAGCAATAGTTGATAGAGTTGATAAAAGCATAGTA